>VYKG01000483.1:0-35478 GCA_011426275.1 Dactylonectria torresensis | reverse complement strand
CCCCCCCCCCCCCCCTCCTACACACACACCCAGGTTGGAGGCAGTAAGCGCCGCACGCAAACGTTATGCCAACAGCGACCTCCATCTCAGGTTATAGCCTGTTGAACAACGGTGCGTTGACCACGACCTTCACGGCGCCGGCCTCATGTTCCACCCCGTTCGACATAGGTATCGGCCCCGTGACAGATCCGACTGATCTTCAATGGGGCGCCCAATGCACTGCCCTGCCAGCAGCAGACTGTAACCCTTCCGGCTCCGTCATTCGATCCATCTTCTCTGCCGCCGAGGGAGGCGACCCAAGTGCTGGCAATATCATGGTATACCACTCACCGGGACTTGTCTGCCCGGCCGGCTGGGTCACCGTTGGTGCGGCGGCCAAGTTCAACCCGACGTCGACCAGTATCTCTGGGGCCTTTAGCCAGTCTGGTGCGACTCCCCAATTCTTGGGCCTTTTGCTAGACGCCATTGACCCTGGTGAGACCGCCGTCTTATGCTGCCCTAGGTTCGCACCCTCACCTCCAACTAGTCGGCCGCGGGAGCTGACCTTATTTCTCCAGTTCCTACACAACCATCGATGGCGCCTGCTACTCAACGCTCCCGAAATCCGTCTTTACCCCAACCGGCGGCTGCAAGCAAGTCCTTGTCGACACGGCAACGTCACTACTATCAACCGTGACCACCTCGTTTGCGCCCTCGGAAGCGACCTCATACGTCGGGGTGGCAATTAGTGACATGTTCACCCTGATCCACCAGGCTTCTGATGCCGCAGAGGCTTCGACGGCATCGGGGACTAGCGTATCAGCATCCAGCACTTCCAAAAAGAGTGCAGCTTTGCGTGTAAGAGGCGATGTGAAAGGGCTTGGTGTTGCCGCCGTGTACTGCCTGGCCCTCGCTGTCGGGGCTCTTCTTGTGGTGTAAATCGTCGCTCCCGGTCAGAGAAGAATCAAGGTGCAAGTTACCATGTCCCACACTTCTATTTCCAGTCATCACCTACCCCTGTTTAACCCCTCCCCATCGTAGCAGTACGACATGTCCCTGACGAAGGACTTGGCCCAATGCGACACCCAGTATATGCAGCGCGGATTGTCTTAGGAGCCCGTGTTAAGCTTGATAATCCATTTGTTGGATGGATGTATTCGTAGATGCAGGGACTTAAATAATAATAGGCGAAGATATTACAGAACTAGCTCTTGTAAGACTCGTAGTGGCTCCCCGTCCCGATTGTAAGCAATGGAAGGTGGGACTGCCCGTTTTTCTTTTCTAAACGTTGAGCTGGGTCCGGCCCATGCCCGGTTCAGGGTTAGTCTACGTGCCAGGCCGGATAGCAGTACTGACATTGAGTTTGTGGTCGTAAATTTGGTTGGGGCTAGAGTAGTACGCAACAACCCATCCGTCAGCAACAAAAAGCTGCATCTAGCATGGCTCGATGCTGTACAATGGCGCAAACATTCAATGGATCATTCGGGGGGGAAGCAGAATCCAAAGTGTGGAATGACACCAGAGTGACAACTTTGGGTCGCAACAGCAGAAGTCCCCTAGCAAAGTTTAGTGAGTTGCTGTCGATGCCGATGTCATCAACTGCGGTCACGGGGTTTCTTCCACGTGTTTTTTAAGATCGTCCTCTTTGGGACGCAGCTGAAAATAACGAAGAAGTGAAGAATAACATTACACCACACATATACCCCCGGGCTTTGATGACGAGTAACTTAATGCACGATGCTGCTTGCGGTGAACTGCCCTCGGAAAAGTCCCAGCCTTCAGCGATCTACAAGCACAGTGCACAGTGCACAGTTTACAACACAGGACAAGACAGAGCATAACAAGCGTATAAGTAGTAGGAGAAGCGGGAGGATGAAGGGGTTACTATTGAATTCTTTACTTCTAGCAAGCCCCGTCGTCAGAGGCTTGTTGTCGCTTAGGGTCAGTTATAAGGGAAGAAGCAAGCAAATTAGCGTCTGAGCTGGATAAGTTCATTACTAAGATAAATAAGATAGGTCTGAATGTTGAGGATCCTCTGGAGTGGTGAGTTCGTCATCCATATAATGACCCTATGCTATCCAGGATGGCTTTTACCTTGTTCAGTTATCTAGCAATACCTGCTGAGTGTGAGCGTGTCTTTTCACAGACAAAGAAGGTGATTAGGGATGAACGGTACCGGCTCAGTTCGGACACTGTAGCAGCGATTGAATGCCAGAATCACCTGCTTCGAAGCGGTGTGTTAACGCCTATCTACCACGAGGAGTAGAAAGAGAAAAACGAATACAGACAGTATTCAGTCGAGTAATGTCAGCCAACCAAGTAAAGTAAGGCACTCTCGTCGAGTAAACCAAGTCAAGCAAGGGGGTACTGTCAACCAAGCAAAGTACAGGGTCCAATTTTTGCTTTACTTGGTTGTTGGACACACTGCGGGCGAGAGGCTGCCGCCAAACTGCTGCTCGACACGGGCAAGGTCGACGCCGATGCGAAGGATAAGGACAGCCAGACGCCGCTGTGGTATGCCACCTTGAAGACCACCGTCCAGAAGCAAACTGTCTTTGGCCAGATGCCGCTGCGGTATGTCGCCTTGAACGAGGACGAGGCCGTCGCATGCCGCTGTGAACGCGCACGGGGCCACCGTCAAGTTGAATGAAGTACGAAGATTTGCCTTCGTCGCGCAAGAAGAAGGCTGGGTGGCACGGCACGGCGACACCTCTTTAGCGAGTGTGCAGGTTGCAAACGTACTTTACGGCAAAAGGGCGGATTGACTACTTCGTGGTGGAAGATCCAGGCGAGGAAAGGGAGGAAGGCGCAAGTGCGAGCGCGGCCCTGTCCCCGCCGGAAAAGGAACTGCTTCAGAAGCTCGAGGATACGCGCAAGGCCGAAGACATCGAGGAGCAGGCAAAGGTCGTGCAGGGCTTTGGGGGCTCCAAGTCCGAGCGGGTGACGTTGGGGTTCCCGGCCCATCCAGTGAGAGGGCTAAGGGACGACGAGATCAGGGCTTCGCATGCGTTGCCACCCTGCAACGTAACCTATAGTGTATATTCGTTTGTGTCTGTGTCATTTCAATCCTCTATTGATTTTCCATCAAAGCGTGTATCAAGGTTAAGATGGGTAATTTTATAGTGTGTCCATACCATACACACCAGTTTCGTCTGTACGTGAAGGATTTGGAACTGGGTTGCCTGGCCCTTCCCGACTTCCGCCTGTTGTTGCCGGTTCTACTTTCGGAGCAGCTTCATTCCCGCCCCAGCCCCCGGCTAGAAGTTGGGAATCGCAAACTTGAATATAATGTGATTGGCCGTCAGGGGCAGAGATTTTGGGTTTGTCTAAACCTGGGCTACACCATACGCTTAGAGTTAGGAGTTGATCAACGGACAAGGATCACATCTCTCTCCAGTGGTTAGATGATTGACAAACCACCAATATATCTCATGCTAACCCTCCTACCCGTTTAGAAGTCGGACGAGCTCGATGGGATTGGAGATCTAGGGTAGGGGATTACGTGGTTTCCGTTGGAGACAGGTGAGAGCGCTACGTGGATCAGTTTGAATCACAGGTGTGGCTTTCTCTCAGGTGAACAGCGTACAGTCCGTGCTGTATCCACGATCTGTAGCAAGTTGATCGCAGATGAGATGAAGGAATACTGTACGTGTGAATCAAGGTGAGTCAAGACAATAGGGACAAGTACCGTCTACCGGCCCGTGTACCATCTTGTTGACATTTCTATTAGCGCGATCACAGGAGACAATTTGCATTATCGGATCACTTATTCTGAACACGATTGTTGGCTACCGTATCTTTTACATACGGAATCAAATCCGAAGCTTTTCAAATTCACTTGGCCTATCTGCTATTGGTAACCAGGTAAGATTATGCTGCTGACCCCTATCTTATTATAAGCTTTAACTGATGAATATACATAGTTACCACTCACAAATACGCGCTCCAATACCCAGGGCTCCGAACATCCAATAATCAATACTCAAGACTCCACAACTCACGCGCCAACCTCCGATACCACAAAGCCTATGCCGGTAGTTGTCGATTCGACATTGCGAACAGAAATAGACATTTTTCTTCTCAGCCACCTCTTTCCCTCTTTCAACTTCATTTTTTCAACCACACATCAGCAAATATTAATCTCGCGTTAAAAGCCCAGGAGAAAGACGCAACATGAAATCTTCATCACACGTCAAAGATTCTCAATATATCCCACAATACGTACTCAGAAAATACCTACCGGAATTGGATGCTCAAAGAAGCTCGGAGCAGGCGTTATTATTATGGCACCTAGATCCCTATGCTACCACTCCTCCAGCGGGGGAAGATCCTCCGCCAAGAGTGCCCTGTTGACCTCCGCCGTCATGTTCACCCACAACCCCTTCGCCTGGCCTTCGTCTTCGACAACCGGATTCGACGTCTCTACCTTGCCCATGGGCACCAAGAACTTTCCCTTGTACTTCTCGGATTCCAACCTAACCTCCGCAGCCACAGCCGCAAACAGCGGCGCCATGGCGCCCTGCTCAGGTGACAGGAAGCACAGACGAGCTACGGCCTTGAAGAGAGCGCCGTTTGTTGCCATGGCGCCCTCGATCGTAACTCCACCAGGGTGGACGGAAATCGAGAGGATGGGCAAACCCAACGCATCCAACCAGCGTTGCAGTTCTCGCGTGAACAAGACAACACTGGCCTTGGATACAGTGTACCGGACCATGTCGAAGCTGAACATGAACTTCCCCAGAGAGGACCACTGCCATGGGTATTGTAAAACCGGCTTGGAGAGAAAGTATGGGGGCTCGAAGGGAAATTCGAAACGGGTTGGGAGCATGTCTCTGTGGGCGATGGAGCTGATGTTGACGATGCGGACGTCGGCAGCCCCCTCTTTGGCAGCCCCCTCTTTGGCAGCCGTCTTGAGGAGTGGCATGATTCCGTTGGCGAAGAGAAACGGACCAGCAAGGCTAGACAGAAGTCAACAAGGTCAGTATATCGCCTTGGATTCCATACGAAGCAGTACTAACTTGAAGGCCATATGCTGCTCCCATCTCCCCGCTACGAGGTCCGTAGATGACGTTCCAATTCCGGCGTTGTTGACTGCACAAGTCAGATGACATTTCAGACCATTTCTGGTACCGAAGTACCCAGGATATCAATTCTTGCTGTCCTCCGTTTCAACTCGTCGACGGCGACGGTGGTGCTCCTCAGGTCGGCCAAGTCGAGCTGAAGCCACTCGATGTTCTGGATATTCGCATCCGCGTGAGTAGCTTGGAGCTTGTCTCGTGCCTTTTGGGCCGATGAGGGCGAACGCGTTGTGGCGAAGACCTTTGCTCCACGACTAGCAAGGAGCCTTGCCGTCTCAAGGACTATTCCACTGCTGCAGGCCAACGTTCGTCAGTCCACAGTTGCCATAGCTTTGCATGTTTGAACGTGTTGACTTGCCCAGCTCCAGTCACGACACCGACTTTCCCAAGAAGATTGGGCATATCCGTCAATGCGTTCCATCGCCTCTCCATGCCGGTCTGCTGGTAAATCTTGGTGAAAATATGACAAGTTCCTGTCGGTGTTGGTGTGAAATGGGGCCCTGAACGCATGACTCGTCTCCTCTCTGGATTAAAGACTGGACTTAGTAGACATGATAGCGGCGGAGTTGCGGAGAAAGGAACCTCTGCTGAGATTCGAGTCAGTATCCTAGACGTGGGGATTAACAGATAATAGTGCATTCCCAAACTTGAGGTGAAAAGGCGGGGGCATGGAACCTTTCGTCTCTTCGCTTCGCTTCGTTCCTCCAGGCATGGCGGCATAAGACCGTTCGTCACTTTGTTCCTCAAAGCATTTTGCGTCAGTGGTGTTGGCTGAGCCCCTCTTTTCCCCGCGCCCGTCCTCGAAGACCCTTTCGTTCCTCAAGGCATACTAAGTTCCGGGTAAGGCGGAACGACCTCCAGACTAAATGCAGTCAGATTATAGCTTAAAGCCAAAGCCACCTGGGGTGTGGCAGTCTGTCTGATTGCTTGATCATCATGGTTGATGACTGGGATTGGCGGGGTGGTACTGGTCTGTCCCCACCTCCATGAAATCAACTAACTCAGCCACTGCACGCTGAGAAAGCGAACAAAGCGCGTACCCTCCATCGTCTTTTCCGTGTTGCACGGACAGACTAGCAGAAAGTTCTTGTCCTGACATATCATTAATTTGAGTCATGCAATATGCACGCCAACGCCACGCACCGAAGATCTTCACGCCAAGGGGCCGATCCGAAATTTCTCCAGTCGTGGAAGTGTCGGCGGCGTCCTCAAAGTGACGAAACCCTTTACATGTGATGGGTAAACTCGACCAGCTGATCAAGGAGTTTCGGCTTAACGTTGGCATAAGGAGAGGTGACATTCTGGCGTGGTTGGGAGGACAGCGAGCCCCTAAACACAAAACCGTCGTCGGGCCGTTAACCAAGTTGCTTTCTCCTAGATTTTAGTTGTGAGCGACACGCTGGCATGCTATAAACGTTTAGGGGCGTGTCCTAGCATGCACAAGCAGTTCCACATAGTGAACACCGTTCCGCTGCGCTCTGTTAAACCGTCGTCCATCCTTCGCAAGGAGCAGTCCCAGACTCGGAAAAACTACGCTGCTCTGTTAGAGATCTCTCTCCCGCCCTACTGTGACCTTTCCTGTCCGCCCAATCCTCCATGAGAATAGTATCCTGGTTCTTAAATCCATCTTTGCCGTCCATCCCTCCAGGCACTAATATATCCACCTCTTGATGTGTAGATTTTGATTTGTGGGTATGAAGGGTTGACATCACTGAGCTCGTAAGCCAGGTAATGTCAAACCGCCGCAGCAAAGCTTCGACTTGAGCCTTTATGCAGGGCATGCATGCCGCTATGATGCCAATGACCTCTTCAAGATGGGACCAGAAACTGAGAAAATATGTGTCCAGTAGTGGATCGTCCCCAGTTATATATCGCGATATATATATCGTCTTAATTATTGCTGTCGTGGTAGTTAAGAGGCCCGTGCCCATAAGGAGGCATATAAGAATACGGCGCGCCGGGGTTATGTGGATTTTAACAATGAATGGGATGGGCATGGCGGATAGAACGAGGTCGGCTAAAATGCCCATGACTGGTGACAACGTCAGCTATCAATCAGTGTGCTAAAGGCAAATTACGCCTACCTGTATGACAGTAACCCCAGATTATCGTAAAGCGCGCAGGGAGGCAAGTAAAATCCTCAACTGGCTCCCAGCAAGCCCTAATAGGATGGCATATGTTAACCTGTAGCACTAGGGCGGCGAAGGCTAGGATAAGCTGGGTGGCGATGATGATACGGAGCATCAATACCCAGGAAGGGCCCTGGGACTGGCGGAATCGGAGGAGCAAGCATGCCACTGAGACGCGCATAAGGGCTACACTGAAGTACCACAGACAGCTGGCGATGAAAGAGTACTTCAGTGCTTGGGTTCCGTTCTCTGGCGTGATGACCCAGTTATGGCTGCCCATGCCATAGTGGACTGCCACGAGCCGCAAGGCATATCCAACCACCGCGAGAGCCTAGAAAAGAGGGGTTGGTTATCTTACAGCCATCGGAAGCGAATATATTTTAAGGGGGCTCACCAATGCCAAAGATATCGTATAATCGTCCCACCATATGTTTCTGCTGGGATAGAGGCGGGAATATATCCTTACTGTGTACAGAAGAAGCATGATTCCCTGCAGGATCCCGCAGGATATCGCAAATGTCAATGCATTGTTCTGGGCCATGGTGCTCGTCCTGGTGATAAAGTCGTCTTTCACCAAAATGCTGCACGAGAATAACAAAATATGTGGTCGACACAACAGAGTCCCAGGGCGCACCGGCGTTAATAAAGCGAAAACATGGCGGGTAGAACGGAAAATGCTCTGGTCAGGTAAGTGGGCTGTCACAAAGAATGTCAGTAGCTCCAGTCAGTAAGTGAGCTATCACAAGGAATGTCACTAGCTCCCACCTCTTTCCTCCCAAGCCTCACTTTTGAGTGGCGTCTTGGTGCGGCGCGGATGGACTTCCCCGTCTAATCGGTCGCTCTGTTTTCCTCGTGGCTTTCATTAATTTGTCGCTGCGCTCGCCACTTGAGGAACGAAGCTGGGGAGATGTGACAGCTCAGTTCAGCGAGCGGCGTTATCAGGTGACTGCCAGCGTTGTTGGCTCTGGGTGGAACTTCTGGCAGCGGGGGTCACTAATAATTTCCACCACAGCAGATCAAATGACCGGCGGACGGAGTTATTACTCACAGCCTGTTTGGCCAGATGTGTTCTTGCATCCAGAGCCCTGGGACATTGCAGCCACAATTCGATGAGCCTTGCACAACCTTGCATTTGTCAGAGGTAGTCTCAAGTATCTCTGTTGTAAATATTGACCACCTACGGAAGGCTATAGCTAATAGAGTCTTAACACCCCCTTTCTTTTTACTATAGCTACCCTATACTATATACACTCATACAGTCTTATTATTTAAATATAATATATTTTCTAAATTAGCTTATAATTAGTTAGTTAAGCAGTATATGTCACAGGCTTGGCCTGGGGTAGGAAGCTACTGAGTTGACTGCAGAGATGCCCTATCTAGCTCGCAGCGATCTCGCTGCTTGGCCAGGCCGATACTGGCCCTAAGAGCGATATCGCCAGAACCTAGCCCTAGACTAAGGGCTAGTAGCCCTAGCTACAGACCTATATAATAGAGGCTTGCTATAACTTATTAGTGACCTCACTTAGCTTAAGATACTTTAATTTACTAAACACTCTCTTACTAGACAAGCCTAGGGTCTTCTCCTTACAGTAACGTACATAATAAGCGAGTCAGAAATACAAGCGAGTTAGAAATTATAAAATACACTTTAAAATGAAATTTTAGAAAAATTCTTAAAAAATTAAACTAAGTCTAAAATAACTAAAATTTTAAACCTAGCTTATTTATAATATATATTATTTTTAGGAATTTTTTTAAGCTATATATATTTATAACGCTAGTAATATAAAATTCGTACTATTTTTTTTACTATTTTTACTTATTGTAACGATCCACACTTCGTATTACATCTCCTAGCCCGTCAGGCCAAAATATAAGTCTATAATCACAATAGTAGCAATTATAGGTGTGGATAATAGCTATTAAATAGGGTCTCATGCACGCCCGGCTCGCCTAGGTTGTAATATGATGTCTCTCCTCCTAGTGGCTTGCCCTTAAGCCTATTAGTCCGGGCGCTAATAAGGGTGAACAGGCCTTATTATCTGCACTAGCTGCCCTACCCCGACTAGCCAATCGGGCCTAGTCTAAGCTAATAGTGGGATTCCTATTAAAGCTAGTAACCCTAGAATCGAACTCATGACCTCTTATCGCATTAACCCGCATTATGTGATTATTATATAATAATCTATATTTTATATTACGTCTCCTAGCCTGTTAGGCTAAAAGATAAGTCTATAATTATAATGGTAGTAATTATAGGTATGGATAATAGCTATTAAATAGGGTCTTATGCACGCCCGGCTCGCCTAGGTTATAACACTTATAGTAAGCTTAATAAATTTTTAAAATTCTTTAAAAAGATACTATTTTATAACTTTTTTTCTAATTTATTCTAAAATGTATTTTTAAATCTTAATAAATTTTATATCTAGTTTTAAGAAATCTAAAATTACTTATTTTAACTATATAATATGCTTTCTAACTTGCTTATATTTCTGACTTACTTATTATATATGTTATTATTTAAGGTTATAGTCCTTAGTAGCGCACACTTAAAGAGGGGCCAGAGATTAAACAGTAAAAAAACAAAAAAAAACAATTAATAGTAAATAATAATATAAGAGCTTAAAACCCAAGCCTAAAGTAATAGTAACTTAGCATGACTAGAGTTTTTACTGCATTAGGGTATAAGCCTTACTATTCTAATCAACCCTTTAAGATACATTAAGCAGCTAAAAAGCTAGATAGAAAAGCTAAATAGAAAAGCTAAATAGAAAAGCTAGATATTAGAAGGCAAAATCGTCATATGATAAAAGCCCTATAAGGGCTCTGCATTCATCGCATTCCAAGCTCGTCGCAATTCTAATCATATCGCAATTCATGTAACGGTCGTGCTTCCAGGCTAGCCTGTACGTGGTATAGGGTAGCTCGGAAAGGGTTCTTAAGGAATAGACCAGGGTCTATATTAGTAGAACGGTTAGGTCATACTTACTAAGCAGTAGTTATAATATTATATTAAGTAATAGTTAATATATAATAATATATAATAATATATAATAATTAAAATAAATTAAAGTAATTAAATTATATTAATAGCTAAAGAGTTAGTATTCTAATAATAGTTAAGCCTTTAGATTTATATATTATATAATATAAGAGTAATTATTTTAATTATAAAAGTAATTATAGTAATTATAAATATAATTATAATAATTATAAGAGTAATTCTAATAATTACTTTATAATATATTATAATTACTTTATAATTAGTAAGAAATTTATAAAGATTATATTATATTAAGTATTTATATTATATAGGTTATAATATAATATCTTTTCTTTATTAGTCTTTATTCTTAAAGCCTATAAGTTAGCTATTTTAAATTTCTTTTTAATTTATTTAACTTTCTTTTATAATTATTCTTTTATAATACTAATAGTATACTAAGAGTAAAATTATAGTCTATTATATATTATTATTATCTTTATAAACTTATTAAAGAAATAGGTTCTAAAATTATTAAATATTTAAATTATACTTAGTAAAAGCTAAAGTATAAAATACTTAAAGGTATTTCCTATTATTCTAAGTATATTTATTATAAATATTCTTATAATAATATAAAAGAGTTAATCTTTATATATAAGTACTTATTCTTACTTATTTAATTCTTATATTAACTGAATAGCTTTCTATTTAATAGCTAAGAAATATTATTTAGAATCTAAAGAAGAGTAAGTAGAAGAAGAGTTAATAAAGTTATAATAGTAAATAAATAAGCATTTATCTTATTTAATATAGCTTTATTATTAATAAAAATAGCTTTAAGAAAGAAGTATAAAGATAGTATATTAAGGGCTCTATTCCTTAGATAAGCTAGATAAAGCTAAGTAAAATAAGGTATTTACTAAAGAGGTTACTTATTTAAATAGCTCTTTTTAAGATTACTTTATAAAAGCTTAAGCTAGTTTATAGAATTCTTTAGAGCTTAGTGATTTTCTTATAGGTTCTTTTTCTTTTAGTATTATATATAAAATGTCTTTAATAAATACTATATATAAATAAGGTTTTCTAATAGTTACTATAATATTTTGCTTTTAGAATAGTCTTTTTATTTTATAAGATATATTATTTTTCTATTGATTTTCTTTATATTATAGATTTCTTTAATATAATATTCTTTTAGGTCTTTTATTATTAGTTTATAACTTTATCTATTATTAATTAGAATAATATTTTCTATTAATTCTAATAATAAGATATAAAAAACTAAGTAATATTATATTTTTAAGTTCAGTCTATAGTTATTTTCTAAGATTTTTTTTAAGACTTTATAAAGTCTAATAAATTTATAGTTAAGTTTTTTACTAAGTCTATCTATTAATAGGTTTTTTATTACTAATAAGACTATATTTCCTTTTAAAAAGGATAGTCTCTTTAGCCTTTTCTAATTATAGTATTTTTTTATTTATTCTTATATAAATTTAAGTTTAGTTTTTATTTCTTTATAGAGATTTTTTAATTAATCTAATATTAGGATTGCTTTTAGATTAATAATTCTATTATACTATTATTAATATATATTTAGTATAAATCTGAAATTAGTATAATATAGTATAAGCTTAATACTTTTGTTTATTATAATATTATAGCTTAGCTATACTATAAGTAACTTTTTTACTTAATTATTTTATTTATAATTAATATAATATTATAAATACTATTTAAATACTTAATTTATATATTCTATCTATCTATTAACTTATAATTAAAATACTATTATAAGTTAGTAATTTAATTCTAATTAGGCTATTAAGGCTTACTAAAACTTAAATATAAATAGCAGTCTTTTATTATTTAAGATTTCTATTAGTAAGCTATATATACTAATAATATTCTATAAGAATAAGTAAGTAAACTATTTAGTATCTATTAACTCTTAATATAATATAAAATAAGAAAATTTTATAAATCTATTTATAATAATAAGAATACTATTATAAAAGGTACTACTTATAGAGTCTTTTAATAAGGATAGTTTTATAATAAAATCTATTATAATAAAGTCCTATAGTTACTTAGTAATTAATAAGGGTTATAATTCTTTATATAGTTTATAATACTATACTTTAGTTTTATTATATAGTTTATAAGACTTAATAACCTCTATAACTATTCTTTTTATACTAAGAAATATATATATTATTTTAACTTATTTAAAAGTCTTATTAATCCTATACTAATTATTCTTATAATTTTAAAGAGACTTATAACCTTTATAGCCTAAGTTATAATTCAGAAATTAAGTAAGATACTCTTATTACTCTATCTATTTTATACATTTAGTTATATTCTTATATTTATTTATAAAGTATTTCTTATAATACTATTATTATAATTTAAACTATTTTATTAAGCTTATTAACCTATTTAAGTTTCTTTTATAACTTATTAAATTCATAGTCTTAGTAATTAATTATCTCTTAATATTCTTTTATATATTACTTAATAAGATCTTATAAGTATTAATTATTTTTTTAAGGTTATAGTCCTTAGTAGCGCACACTCAGAAAGGGGCCAGAGGTTAAACAGTTAAAAAAAAAATATAACTAATAGTAAATAATAGTGTGAGGGCTTAAAACCCAAGCCTAAAGTAATAGTAATTTAGAATGACTAGAGTTTCTACTGCATTAGAGTGTAAGCCTTGCTATCCTATTTAACCCTTTAAGATACATTACTAGAAAAGCTAGATAGAAAAGCTAGACAAAAAAGCTAGATATTAAAAGGCAGAATCATTATATAATAAAAGCCTTATAAGAGCTTTACTTTATTACATTCTAAGCTTATCGCAATTCTAACTTATACTCATATTATAATTTAACTCCTTATAATTCTAAATTATAATTTAACTTATTAAAGACTAAAATAAATACTATAATAAACATTTAGTATAATATACTCTATACTTTTAATAACTTAAGTTTTAATAGCTACTATACTCTTTCTATATATAACTTAAATACTAAGCTTAGTAAGAATATAAAAACCCTTAATAAGCTAAAAGCTATAGTAATAAATTATAGTCTTAAGGAAATTAGAACTATTAAGACTTAGTAACTTTCTAATAATAAGTAAGTTATTTTAATAATCTTTAAAACTAAGGTATTCTTAAGACTATGCTTTTTTAAAAGTAATTAATAATTTAAGAACTAGATTAAAAATAAATAATATTTCTTAAGATAATTAATAGTAAAATTAGTAATTAAAATATCTTTAGAAAAAATAGTATTTTTAGAGTTATTAGCTAATATTAATAAAGTATAGATAATATAAGTTATAAATAATATAGCTATTATTAATATATAAAAAGACTAAAATAGAAGGATATAATAAAGAGAGGTTTTACTAATGAATTTTTAGTAGTTAAGGGAGGAAGGATAAGAGTCTATTTATAATTAGGTTAACTAATTAATTGAGTCCTTCATTTTATAATAACTTAAGTTATAAATATATAACTATATAAACATATAGTAATAAGGAATATAGTAATACAGAAATAAAAGTCTGAATAGCGGTTTTAATAGCGCTATTTAATCTTATATATTTATAAAATTATAATTATATTTTCTAAAGTGATTATAAAATCCACTTTAAGCTATATTAATAGATTAAATAGAAAAGTTATCTTCTTTTTTAATTAAATTAATACTATAAATAAGTATAATAATAAGCTTAAATAGTTTTTTTTCTTTCTTTAGTTTTTTATAATTATATAAAAAGTATTCTAGTTTATTATAATTATAGTATTTAAATATCTTTTTCTTTTATTATTATTATATTATTCTAAATTCTATAAGTCTTATGTAAGGGTTAGTCTGTCAAGGTGTCACACAAGAGGTCTGAAGGTAGGTATAGGGTGGTGTGTAAGCGTTCACTTGGCGAGTGCTCAGCTAGCCCTCGCCGAAGAGCTAGTCTAGCCTATGTCACGTGGCCTCTTATCTGATAAGACCACAGCTCCATCGGCCCTAACTCTTACAATTATCTCCCTCTCTCTCAAGCCTCGTCCCGAGGCGTGATTCCTGTGCCTCTATTATCAAGGTGATGAGGTCATTATTTATCCGTGCGTTTAGCGCGTGTTCGCCGTATGCCGTAGGGTATAAACAACCGGAGTTGTAAGTCCGGTGTTTGTTATTAGTCCAAGCGTTCGGCCAGTATTCGCCGGCTATGCGGCCCCACTTCGCCCAAATTTATGGTATTTCCATTCTTCGTGCCGCCCGTGATTGTTGTTTTCCTTTCTTTAGCTTTACACAATTTCTGCATGCTCGTCTTCTCGCTGTATTCCTTTCTTCTCGCTTTATATATGCTCTCCCATCGTCTTCTCTCTTCTCCCTGCTCTCCCTACTCGCCGATCATTCTACGTCTATTCGCCATATGTCCGCTACAATGTCATTCCTCGCGGCCGCTGCGAAGGTCTTGTCGCAGTACGAATCTTAGACCGACGCTAAGTATATATTTCCAAATAACCAGTTTTTAAGAATGCTGAAGGACGAAGTTCCTTATTCCTATTGCGTAGAGCAGAAACACCATTCTTTTAACCATGCTTACACGCATGGCTCTTTATCTTCCCAGTATGCTGTCTACGAGGCGGCAAAGCAGAAGTGCAGTACAGTAAGTCTCTCCGAGTTCTCATCAAGTATTCGCCGTATGTCTAATGTATTGCTAGATTCCCGCTAAACTTGTCCCTACTGCTCGATAGTACTAGAACTTCCTTCATCACCAGGGTTAGCGCGATTAGGGCGAGGACAACATAAACGCCCCCGATGATCTTAGGCGCTAGAGGATCTATCAATCCGTAAAGGCTGCTACTACTACTTAGCGCTATATCTTTACTTTCGCTAAGAACCTGACGAATGCTCGCTCTATAGACAGCGGTTATCCCTCCTTAGCATACCAAGAGGCTTTATGCTCTGCACAACTCATAAAGTTATAAACCGATTTTACTATACATTTCTTCTCTACTTCTATGCATCCAAACTAACGTGTATCCAGTTGGGTCTATTATCTAATATCTCTAAGGAGGAGCTGGCCGAACGTTCTAAGTCTACTACTCCTCTATACTGCCGCAAGCCTACCTAGGCCATCGCCCTTCATTCTACGCTCGCTCGCCTTATAGTTGCCGAAGAGACGCCTATGCACTCTATGCCTATCGAGGGATCTCTGGCTAAGTACCCCAAAGATTTTAATAACAACATTAAGATAGCCATCGAGAAGTATCATAAGAATCCTGCCCCCGAGGCACCCGTCTTGTTTTCCGGCGCTCCTCCCGTTCGTCGTGGTGCTGCCAGCGCTCTCTCTGCTGTCAAGCCGCCGACTCCTCGTCGACCACGCCGCGCCCGCTCGCCATCTCCCGTCGTTAAGTCTCCCCTCGTTCGTGACGACGAAGGCGAAGCATCTCTTCGCGCTAAGGCAGAGGCAATCATGGCCCAGGCTGAGGCTGCTGCTGCGGCTGCTCTGCCTTCGCCCGCCGTGCCCTCGGCGAACGCAAACAACACTCCTCGTCCCCGCCGCAGCCGTCGGGCGAAGAAGTCTCATAACTGAGTGTTGTCTCTGGTTTTATAGCTCTGGTTCTGGTTTGTGGTTCTGGTCTGTGGTTCTGGTCTGTAGTTACCCTGGCTTAGGCATTAGTTAGCCCTATTAAGTACTTAGTTTATTTTAAATAATGCCGACCGCTTAACGAGCTATTAGTACGCTTCTAGCGCATCTTCAATTATCTATTATCCCATTTCTTATAACTACGTTTCTTCTATTTATAGTATTGACGAACAGCTTTCTGTGCATTTTCTAGGTGCTAGGACGGTTCCCAAGTGTTATATTCCACTAGCCAACCTGCCCATTTGATCAAATAGAACGTGTCTTCTCCAGTCTTCTTGTCTAAAACAATCTCTTCTACTTCCCACTCATTTTCCTCTTCTTCCAGGTCTAGGAGGTCCGCTAAGTAATCGCCATGCCTTCGGCAAGCTTCTGGCCACAGTTCTAGGAGCGCTACAGAGAATATATCGTGCATTTAACGGTATTATTATGGCAAGTATACCTAATATGCTTGCTTTCTAACCCGCTTTATAATAGCGACTTTAATATACTTAGGTACTAGTTTCTTATTCTTGAATCAGAAGTTATATGTAGACAATCCTACGATTTGTCCTTTACAGTATTCTTACTCAATGTGTCTCTTATTATAGGCTTTTGCTTATACTTCTATTGCTTAAGCCTAACTCTCTTAAGCTTTGGCGCGCATTCGCTAAATATTCTTTACATATTTAGTAATACCTTATACTTATGTCTTTAGGTATTCTAAAGTATAGCTCACCATTCTCAGATAGTAGCCATATAGTGCTTATATTAGAGAGACTCCTATTGTGCTATGCTGGCTGTTATTATATGCAAACTCAGCTTCTACTAGCTATACTGCCTATCTCTCTAGTGCATTTTCTGCGAAGATGTGAAAGTATTTCTTAAGCAGTTAGTTTATTCTTTTAGTCTGCCTATCTATCTGCAGATAGTACGCAGTAGACAGTTAGCAACAGGTCGCCCGTTCTCTTATCAGGTCGGCCTAGAATTAACTCATGAATAGCTTATCTCTATTGCTAATAATGCCTTCTGGCATGCTAAATTTGCATTCGACTTATTTATATAATACTTATGTAAGTTATGCAGTAGTTATCGTCTTCTTGCACAGAATGAAGATTATATACTTAGTTATATAGCATACTATGACTAAGATAGCATCATATTGCTTGCTGTCCGCTCAGGCACTATTCAGTAACCCTATAATAAAATCTATAGAAATTTCTTAGAAGGGATTTACTAGTATTAGTAATGGCTATAGCTTTCCATATGGCCTGTGTCTAAGTATAAAGACACTATAGCATTTCTCGCATCTAGTAGTATAGTCTGCGACATCCTTACTAATTCGGTTCCAATAGAATTTTCTACTAATCAATTCTAGCGTCTTGGCTTTTCCCATATGCCTAGCTCTTAGGTCATTATAATAGCATCAAAGGATTTCTATCCTTAATATCTCTTCTGCAGGAATGACGAGTCTGCCCTTATAGAATAAGGTGCTGTTTTCATCGTGATAATAGGTTCCTATCTTCCCGGCTGTTCGCCGAACCCTCGCCGATTGTTGTTAGCAGAAATGATCATTAGCCTACAGTCCTCGGACCAATTCTTCCAACTTCGTTAACAGTTACGATAAAAATGCCGTTTTGCCTATTATAAGCTCCTTCATAATCGGACGTAGAATATATTGCTCTAGATTAATAACCCCAGCTTCAGACAAGTCCTCCTAGCTTCTGTGAGCAGCCAGCTCTCGCTAAGCAGTCTCTGTATATTCATTAGTCTTTCGGCTCGCTATTCTAGCTCTTATGACCACAGAGATTGACGCTATGCGCGTCTGATCTTCCTCAGTTTTATCATACTGATTCTAATCGCAGGATGAGGGTACCTGCTACTTGACTCGACTTACAGGGCCTGTCAGGCTTGCCTATACTGCTTGAATATATGCTTTTATGACCTTTATTTGCCCTTTAAGGTTGCTGATTATTTAGCGAACGTCTAGCAGAAGCTCTTTAATAAAGTTCAGCTTATTAGCTAAGGTTAGGAGCATATCATTATATACTATCTCCCCCTCCATATAGTCAGGTCTGCGGGACAGTCTATTAGCTGGATTATACTTTCCCAATCTATATTCAATATCAAAGTCAAAGAGTGCCAATCTGTACACCCACCTAGCTAGCCTGCTTCTTAGGTCTTTAGCTAGTACTTTAATCACTCCTTTGAGAGCTGCGTGATCTATTAAAAGGAGGAATTTCTCAGAGAGTCCTAGCAAGTAGTGACTCCAGTTCTTAAGGCTCTTAATAATAGCCAGAAGTTCTTACTAGCCAATGCCCCAGCGTTGCTCAGTATCTGTCAGTTTCTAAGACCAATATGCAACTAGTCTCCATTATTCCCCGTATAGTTAGGTCAAAATGCTAGAGACTGCCTTTAGAAAGGCATCTGTCTCTACCCTAGTCCTTCTCACTAGGTCCTAATATCAGAGAATACTCGCCAAACAGAAGGCAGATCTTAGCATTTAGAATGCTATATCTTAATCTTCTCCCCATACGAAGGGTTTCTTATTCTCTACAGTCTTCAATAGCTCTATTAGTAGCGCCGTTTAATAAGAGTATTCTAGAATGAACTTCCTATAGAAGTTACAGAATCCTAGAAAGACCTATACGTCTTTAATACTCTCTAGCGCCTACTACTCAGCAATTGCTTATACCTTACTCAGCTCTATCTTTAGTCCTTCTTAAGTAATTACATACTTAAGGAATTCGACCTCCTTCTGATAGAAGGCGCACTTTAGTAGCTTCGCATAGAGCTAGAAGGTTTTTAACCTCTAGAAGACCTCTTTTAGATCCTTAGTGTATTATTCTCACGTCTGTAAGTATACTATAATATTATCTAAGTATACTATGCAATAAGTATTAAGCAATCTAGCAAGCGCTCGGTTAATATACGCCTAGAAGGTAGCGGGTGCGTTAGTCAGCCCGAAGGGCATAACCATATATTCAAAGTGACTGTATCTTATGCAGAACGCTATCTTCTACTAGTCTTCCTTCTTAATTCAGATGCAGTAATAGGCATTATAAATATCAATTTTAGAGATCCATTTCGCTCTAGTAAGTCTATTAAGTAATTCGCTAATTAGCAATAGAGGATAATGGTTCTTAATAGTAACTACATTCAAACCACGATAATTAATGTATATCCTAATGCCTCTATCCTTTTTAAGAATAAATAGGACTAGAGCTCCTACTCTACTAATTAAGCTATTCACTCGACCGATCTCCGTATTCTTAGCGAAGTAATTGCAAATAATCTCTACTTGCTTCTTATTAGTGGGGTATATCGTCCCCAAAGGAGGCTCTTTGCTTTCTATTAGTTTAATAGAGTGTTCTACTCCTTCTAGGAGCAGTAACTTCTTTGCCTTAGCTTTGCTAAAGATCTTTCGTTCTGACTTAAGTTCAGGTAGTAGTATGCTAATCCCTTCTTCGTCCTCTTCTCTGAAGGCGAGCAGTAGCCGCTCATTTAGCGCTAATATGCTATACGTATATATAATATATGCCTTTTCGCTATTTATAATAAGGTCTTTTATAAAAGAGTCAGGATCTTATATTAAGACTGCCTTATAATACTATATATTTATATGTGTATTAATTATAATGCCTTTCTAGCCCATAGTCTCTCTTACTAGTAGTAAGTCGCCTGTTCCTTTAGGTTAGTTCTACAAGGCTTCTGTAAATAAATATCTCATTTTCCTTACTAACCCTTAGTAGTTAAGGAGGAAGAATGTCACCCAATACACCCGTAGTGCAGGATGAGTAGTCCTATCAAAGCCTGCTAGCTTTAGGACTCGCCAATCTAGCATAGGTTTAAGGCCTAGCTTCTGTACTAGCTTCCTGCTAATTAGGCTGACTTCTATAACTATATCTATATCTACTTTAACCTCATATTCATCATATACTCGAAGAACGATCGCTCATCCCCAGGCAATTAGACCGATTAGTATAAGACGTGGTTTTAGCATAGGGGTTACGTCTTCAGACCCTATGCCTAGTCGTTTTCCGATAAGTCGATCTCTTCGACTTTTATACTGAATTATTACATAGTTACTATTTTCTAGTAGCCTCCTCGGTTCTGTCCGCTAAGAGCTCTCTTAGTTGCTGTGCACTCGCTAGCGAAATAGCCCCTCTTATCGTAGTTATAGTACTGAATGTGGGAATTATCTCTTAGCTTCGCCAAGTACTTGCTATACTCTTATTAACCGCTCAATCCCGAGTGGTTAGAGTGGCTGCCTCTTCCTCTACTTCTCGTCAAGTTTCCTCATCCTCGCGGGGTATAGGGTCTGCCTCGTAATACATACGTCGGGGTCTCTAATGCGTGTCTTTTCTATAGCCCTTCTTACTCACTATTAGAGTAGTTTCTCTTCTTGCCTTAGCTTAAGGGTGTATTCCTATATTAGCTATAGGGTTGCCACAGTCATTATGCTTCTAATGCGAGTTCTCTAGCTCATAAGATATCGACCTGCATCTTTTAAATGTCTCTTTTAACCCTGTTTTAGAGTCCGCAGTAGTATTACAATGCAAGCGTCTTATCTTCTTCTAAGTCCTTTATCTTTAATAAGGAATGCAAGGATCTCTATATATTAAAGTATTCCATCAGCGACTAGTCAGGGAGCTGTCAGAGAGCTATAAGCTCCTTATATAGTTCAACCTCCCTCCATTTAGGGTCTATATAAAGCTTCTTTAGAAAGGCCATAAATTAGTCCTATATAGAGTGCGCAAAGTTCCTCAAGTAATCTCTCTACTGGGTTTATAATAGTGAAGAGAGTTTAGTCATAGACCAGAGGATCTTCTAATATATTCCAGCAGACGCTCGGAGATCATTCGCTATCTTCACTACCTCTATCCAATTATCGATTTAGACTCTATTAGCCCCTTTAGTTAATACTGCATAAAGATAGTATAGTGATTTATTATATTCCTTAGGGTCTTTCTTATCTAAGCCTCTAGTAAGTTACTCTAATAATTTCTTTTAGAAACGTCAGTCTTATTCCCGCTATTATATCATAGTACGGAAGAGTAATTATATCCTATTACTATTATTCTCAGAACCTAGTCATAGACTTCTTAATAACCGCTCAGTTACTAGTCATTAAACCATAAGCAACAGCAATTCTTCGTAAAAGCTATCTTCATAGGGTATATAGAGTGGCCCTACTTTAGTTTTATCCTAAATTAAGCGATCAATCAGATCGTATTCTAATTAGAATCTTTCGTTATCTGCGGTTAGTAGTTCGAGGTTTTTCCCAGCTTCGTTTTATGCAAGGTTTTAAGTAAATAGTCCCGTATTCATTTGCGGTTCGCTCATCACTCGCTCGGCGATGCCTAGGTTCGGTAGTGTGTTCCTTCTCATCTTATATAACGCGTTAATAATCCGCTAGGATGTAGAAGTGAACGAATTATAAGGGTTAGTCTGTTAAGGTATTACACAAGAGGTCTGAAGGTAGGTATAGGGTGGTGTGTAAGCGTTCACTTAGTGAGTGCTTAGCTAGCCCTCGCCGAAGAGCTAGTCTAGCCTATGTCACGTGGCCTCTTATCTGATAAGACTACAGCTCCATCGGCCCTAACTCTTACATCTTATTACTATATTATAAGAAGTATTAGAAGTTTATAATTTCCCTTAGTTAATATAGTTCTTTCTTTTCTAATTACTATTATTACTATTAATATTTTATTTTTTTATTTATTATTTAAATAGTTAGTTATTAATTATAATAGTAAGTTTAGTATATTAAGTAAAATCTATAAAGAGGTTTATATTTTTAATAAGTTTATTTTTAATATTATCCTTTAAATTCTAATAAAACTTATTAATAAGGTTTTTATTTAATTAGTTAAGTTTTATTATTATATATTAGAATTTTAAAAGGTATTTAAATACTACTTTTATCTATTTAAGTTTCTTAATAGTATTAAGTATATTATATTTCTTATTTTATTTACTATAATTATTAATTAATAATTATTTATATCTATTAAAACTATTAAATATTATAATTATCTTAGGTTTTTACTAACTTAAGGCTTAAGTTATAAAGTCTTTTAAAATTAATTTATAGTTTTAAACTACTTTACTTTTTAATCTTCTTATAATATATTATATTTTAAGTAAGTTATTTATAAATAGTAATAAGTAATATATATAATAAGACTTAAGACTAATAAAGTATTCTTATAGCTTTTTTAAATTTCTATTAAACTTAAGTAACTATTTAAGCTTAATAGTTTCTCTAATATTATAAATATATATTATAATAATAGGTTATTTATATTCTATAAGTTAGACTACTTATTATTCTTAATTATTCTTAATTTAAACTAATTTAATAATAAGTTTAATAATCTTCTATTCTATAATTATAATAATTATATTTAAAGTAAGATTGCTTAATAAGGCCTAGAGTTATATATATAACTATTTAAAGCACTCTTTATTCTAATAATACTCTTCTTCTTATATAGTATTAATATGCATTCTTAAAGCTAAGAGCTTAGTAAGTCTTATAAAAAGCTGCTTATTCTTTATATAAAGCTCTTTAAGTTCTTCTTTATATTTATTATTAAAAGCTTTTATATATTTATTACTATCTCTATCTTTAGGAAGTATTAGGGCCTTTCCTTTAGATAAGAGCATATTATTAAAAGGTATAGTAAGTATTATTATAGTTTATTAAATATTATTTAATATATAAAGTAACTATCTAAATAAGAGCTATTAATATATAATAATTATACTTTTAAGCTAGTCTATATATAATATAGAGTAATTTAAAAAGAGTTCTTAATAAATAAATTAGGGTTTATATTAGTAAAATAGTTAGATTATATTTACTAAATAATAATTATAATATTATATTAAGTAATAATTAATATATAATAATATATAGTAATTAAAATAGATTAAAGTAACTAAATTATATTAATAACTAAAGAGCTAGTATTTTAATAATAGCCAGGCCTTCGGATTTATATATTATATAGTATAAAAGTAATTACTTTAATTATAGGGGTAATTATAGTAATTATAGATATAATTATAATAATTATAAAAATGATTATAGTAATCGCTTTATAGTATATTATAATTACTTTATAATTAATTAAAAATTTATAAGAGCTATGTAATATTAGATGTCTATACTGCATAAGTTATAATAATTCAAAGCTTTACAATTCCCAGTTATAATTTAATTACTTACTTATAATATAACTAACTTATAATAACCCCCTCTAACTAAATAAATAATATAATGCGCATATAGCATATTATATAATAGCCTAGCAGACTCTTACTAATACTAGTATATAAGAATTGTCTTATATATATACTAACTAAAAGAATTAAAAAAGATCAAAGCCTACTTCTTAAGCTATAAAGAGTATCTTATCTATTTAGCCTAGAACTTATAATAGAGGCTGAGTTTAGCTAACCTAGTTATAAAAAGCTTATTTAATTAGTGATCTTTAGTTATTATATCTTTTAAGAGAATCTATTCTTATAAGCCCTACTAAATAAAGATATAATCTAATAGATTAAAATAGAGTAAGTCTTATTAAAAGAATTAGCTTAAAGAGAAGTAAAAAAGGAAATAATAACTATTAATAATGCTTTCTTTAATAACCTAAAGAGCTATAATGCATGGGTTATATAGTTATAAGCTGACCTTATGCTAATTAATATATAGCTAAAGGAATAATATATTAAAAACTAAGGGAATCGGTTAAAGGATTTAGCAGAGGAAGGTTTAAGAGAGGAGGGATAAGAGTCTATCTCTGTAAAGGCTATAATAGTGGAAGGAGTGAAAGGAGTGAAAGGTTATTAGTAGAACTCGGCGATTGTGGGTTAAAAAATTGACCAATTAGAAAAAGAATTAAAGATTCAGAAAGAGCAGGAAAAGACAATTAAAAAGGTAGTCAGTTTAATGTAATTAGTTAAGAAATGCATATATTGATTGTAATAATCCTCCTGGACTGGCTAGAGAAAAGCCCCAGCTTTATAAAGAGATTGCTGTTTAGTCATATGTCCAATCTAATAGGGGATTTAGATAATTTATTATAGTAAAACCGGGTAAGACGTGTCTCGAGTTTTAGGACTGTTAGACATATGTCTAATGCTTAAACTTTAACCTTATTAAAGGTTCTTATTATAGGTATCTTTTGTAGTTATAGTATAAGGAAGATAGGCTTTCTAAGGTATATTATATACTATTATAAAGCTAAAAATCAGGGGATTTTGAATATATTATTTATAGTCTTATCTAATAAGGGCTAAAGGAGATATTTTCTTATCAGTTATATATTTTATATATAAAGACTTTACAATCTATAACTAGGTCGACTAATTAATTAAGTCCTTTGTTTTAAGACAACTCAAGCAATGCAAACACGTGACTGTACAGAAACGCGGCAGTGCAGAAACAAAAGTCCGAACAGCAGTTTTAATAGTGAATATATGTTGTTATATATTTATTAAAGTTTTAATTTTAAAAGTAAGGATTTTTAGCTTATTTACTTATTAAGAATATTATACTTATTTAAAAAAGAATATAAAACTATTATTAAACTTAATAAATAATGTAAGTTAGAATAAATAATAGTTTATACCTTTATAATAAGCTTTAAATTATATTTTTTTATAATAAAGTATATAAAACTTAAATTTATAAACTAATATAATATTAATATTTTTTATATACTGATTAATATACTTTATAAACTTGTTATAAATAGGTCGGGACTAGGTTCCCACTAGTAGAAATAACAAGCCTATAGTTAAATCTTCTACTCTAAAAGTAAGATTAAATAATTAAGACTTTATATATAATATATAGAATCAGATTACTAAGTACTAATTACTAAGATAAAGGAGCTATAATAGTATAAAACACTATAATAAGCATATCTAATAGTATAGCTATTAATAATAATATCCTTTAAGTTAGATATAAAGAGAACTATAATAAGTAATAGTAATTACTAATTTTTATATTATACTAACCCCTTCTATAAGATACTAGAAATATAATTTAAAATAGTATACTAAAATTAATAGAAATTTTACTAAAAGCAGCTCTTATAAAAGCACTTTTAGTAAAGAAGTTTAAATCCTATAGATAAAATCGAATAATTATAGAAAAAGCTTAAAATCCTTAAACTAATTACCTTAGGAGATCTACTTATTATAAAGAGAGTTAGAAGCTTCTTTCTTAAGGATAAAAATACTAAGATTAAATAAACCTTCTTAGTAAAATCTAATAGATTTCTAGACCTTATAGAACTCTATTACTATATACTTACTAAATATAGTAACCTAATTAGACTTAATAAGCTATAAGATAAAGAACCCCTTTCTAATTAGAATTCTATTAACCTATACTAAATAAAGGAAGTCTAGAAGATAATAGAAAGGATCCTTAAGAAAGTAAGAGAACTATAACTTCTTATAAATCTACTAGGCTTAGAGTTACTTTATACCTCTTTAGAGTTAGAAATAGTAATAATAATAGAAAACGAGGACCTCTCTAAATATAGGGATCTTAAAGACTTTAAAAACTTCCTAGCTATTCAGTTAGAAGCTATAGTGCTAGTAATAACTAAGAATAGGCTAAGAAGACCCCTTAAAAAAGGAAAACAGCCTCTAATAGAACTAGGGATTAAAAGCTATTTAGTAATAGTATAATTAAGCTATATATTACTAATGGATAATAGCGTCTCTAACTTAAGGCTAAGAAAAATCTTTTAGAAAATAACTACTTAATATAGGGAACTATTATTAAGGATATTAAGAGCTTTTATTAATAATATATAATTTAGTCTATTAATATTAAGCTAAATCTCCTAAATAGTAAAACTAGCATATAAGCAGGAGGCATTACTAAAAGGGTTAGAATTATAAGAGTTAGGATTTAATAGAATAATTAAGCTATTATAAAGATAGAGAGGCAGAAGCTATTATAATAAAGTTATTTCTTATAGTAAAATGGATAAAGATATTATTAAAGAAGTAAGGTAGTTATTAACCTTAATAAAGTAAGCCTATATTTAGTATTAAAGATTTTCTACTTTTAAAAATAATAAAAAAAACTATTAATATAAACTATAGGGGATGAGTAAGCTTTAGAATATAATAATAGCCCTTATTAATAGAATAAATAGTATTGATATTAAAATCGATATTATAATAAGAAACTTTAAAGGGATATTAGCTTAATTTAATTCTATATAGAATGGCTTTAAGAACTTAGAGGAGTATTTAATAGAAGTTTTAGAAAATATTAATATTCTTATAATATAGTTTAATAATATTACTATTTAAATAGGTAGTATAATTAATAAAGCTATTTTATATATAAACTAACTAAATTGCTATAGTAAGAACTCTATAAAGATAGATTAAATAGGAGTATAGCTAAATCTAACTTATATAATATTAAATTATTATAACTAGATAATATAAAAACTTATATTAAGTAAATCTTATAGAATAACCTTAGGTTATTACTTTTATACTAAGATTAGAGGCTTATATAAGCCTTCTTATAGTTAGAAGGAAGAATTTAATAACTTATTAAATAATACTTATAGAATGATAAAAGTAAGAAGCTAAAGAAGTTATAAGCTATTCTTAACTAACCTTATAATAAGATAAGTATTTTAAATACTAGTAATAATAGTAGTATTTATAGCTAGTAATAAGCACTTAAGTAAGAGGAATTATAATATTTAGCATTTAGGTTTATTCTAGCTTAATAGAGTTAAAAGTAATATAAATAATTAAGGAAATATTTATTATAATAGAAAGTAAATTATCTTCTATAATATAGAATTATAAATAGATATAGTTAATACTTACTAGGATTTAATTAACTTTTATAAGTATAAAGCTATCCTAAAAGGACTTAAAAATAACTTTTAAAAGTTAGTATTAATATAGTACTCTAATTAGCTTAATAATGAGAACTAAGAAAGGCTAACTTTTAATAAAGACCTATTTTTTAATATAGTATATAAGGAATTTAGTATATAATAAAATAATACGCTTAAATAGCTAATAAAAGCCAAATTTACTAAGGAGGATATTATAAGTAATAAGTATATATACGATTTTACTAGTATAGTCTTTACTAAGGAATAAGCTCTTAAGAGAATGACTAATTACTAATTATTACTTGCTATTTATACCTATTTAAATGCTAAACTTAAGGCTATTATAGACTTATTAAAGGAAGGGATAAGCTAAGCAGACTACCTTTTATATTTTAATAATAAAAAATATAATCTTTAGAATAAAATTAATATTAAAAAGGAAGTAAATAACCTTAAACTAAAAACTATATTTAAATTAAATATATATATAGCTTAGAAAGTATTTATAAGCTATAGAAATAAGAGAAATAATAAATTTAATAGTAAAGTAAAAGGACTTAATGCTTATTAAAAATAGAATAACTAAGATTAAAAATACCTATTAAAATACTAAGAATATAGTAATTAAGACTAAAGTAAGTAAGAATACTTATAATAGAGTCAGAACTAGCTACTATACTAATAAAAAAGATAGCCCTATTAATAGAGCTACTAGCAGGATAATTATAACCCTCTATACTATATAAGCAATAAGTAAGATAATTATAATAACCAGCCTAATAGAAATTAAAAACCAGACTGCTAAAAGTAATTATAGTAATAGGAGAATTCATCCTTAGGGCAGGAAGAAGCAATACTAAGGAATAACCTATAAAATAGAAACTATAACTCAGGCCGCTTTTAATAAAACCTCTAGCACTTTTTCTATTATTAGTAAGACTAATAGTAAAAAGGGCTATATAGCTTAGAGCTATACCTCTATAAGGATAATAAAAGGTTTTAGAAATAATATAAGGAATTAGTTATAAATAGATATTACTTTATTAATAAAGGTAATAAGTCTTCTAATAATTTAGATAGTAATGCTAATAATAATAATATAGCTAACTTAGCCTTTATTAATGCATTTTATATTATAAAAACTTTAAAGTAATAGTATAAATCTAGCCTTAGTAAGGGTTAAGTTATTAAAGTTATTAAAAGACTAGACTTTATTAAGACTTTAGAGTAAAAAGTAAATACTTACTTTTATATTCTAATTAAATTTAATAATAAAGAAGACTTTTATAAAATATATTTAGATATAAGCATATCTGCTATTCTAACTAACTATAATTAGCTAAAAATATATAGAAATAAGATAGTATAGATATATTAACTATTAAAAAAAGTAAATAGTATTAAAGTTAGTATAAAAGTAAATATAAAAGCCATTTTTAACTTCTATATATTAAGAACTATTAAAAGAAAAGATATTTCTATATAGTTTATAGTTAAAGTTAAAATTATAAAAGACTAGGTTTAAAAATGCTTATTAAAACTAACTTATTATATAAATATAGTATAAAGATTGATTTTATTAATAAAAGCATTATTTTTAGATTAGCCTATAGTATGAAAACTAAGGGTAAGATTTTTAAAAAGAAGAAAGAGATTATTAATGAGAAGGTTATAAGTATAAGAATAGTCATTATTAAACTTAGGTAAGTTGCTTTTATCTAAGCTAATTAGGCAAAACTGCTTACTAAGGATATAATAGAAAGAATAAAATCAGAAGCCTTTTACTTTAAATTAATATATCTAATTATATTTAATACTATATTTAATAAGAATACTCTATTACTTATTTAAGTATTTAATAATAATAGTAAAAGAATAGTTATTTATAAATATTAAAAACTAAGTTATATTTCTAATTATAATAATAATAAGAAAGCCCACTTTATTAATAAGATAGGCAGTTTTAAGTATTTATATAGTAAGGAATTTAACTTAATTAATATATTTATTATAAAAGCTAAAAAGGCAAGTATTAAAATTAAATAAGATATCCTTCTTAATACTTAGGAGGTTAATACTAATATACCTAGCTATAGAATCTCTATATTAGAGGATATACTAACTATTAAAAACTAATTTATAATTAATATTATTAATATTAATAAAGAAATCATAACTAAAGTTATTCTTTTAATAGATAAATATAATATTTATAAAAATAAAGGTATTATCCTAATATTAAAAGAAATAAAGATATAAATAGACTTTATTAATAAATAGTAAAACTAGAAGTATAACCTAAGAAAGTACCCCTTTAGAGTTAAAGATCGCACCTTATTTAATAAAACCTATAAGAAACTTTATATATAAGAAAAGATAGGCTTTATAAACTAACTAGCTATAATTACTTATTTTATATTTATTATCTAAAGGATTATAAATAGTAAAAAGAAAGGCAGAGTTATTATTAACCTTAGACTATTTAATTAATTAGTAATTCTAGATTGCTATTCCCTTTCTAATTAAGATAATATTATAAAAGTAATAAGAGAAAAGGGATAGTACTCAGTCTTTAATAGTATAGGGTTTTTCTTCTAATTGCTAGTACTTATAATATATTATAACTATATAGTTATCATTTCTAATTACAGATTAGAGGTTTTTAATATAGTCTTAATAAGATTTAAAAATACTTTTACTTATATTTAATAATTTATAAATAGGATCTTTAGGCCTTATAGTGCTTATATTTATATTTATATTAATAATATTATAATCTTTTCTAATATATAAGAAGAATACTTTAAGTACTTAAAAGTAAGCTTTTAAATTATTATAAAAAACTGAATATATATTGCTATAATTAAGTTATTTTTTATATTTCTTACTATCTGCTTTCTTAGTTTTATTATAAATAGTGAAGGGGTATTTAAAACTTCTAATAGATTGGATGCTTTTATGAAAATAGTTATATTTATAAACCTAGCCGCTTTTAAAATATATATTAGTATAGCTAGATTTATTAAAAAGGGCATTCTATAATATAAAGTAAGGATTTAAAAACTATATAAAAGAAAAACACAGCTATTAAAAGATATATATAAGTATAGGAAATACCTAAAGGATTATTAAAAAATATTTATAAATAGTAAGCTAAGTAAAAGACCTTTAAATTAATAACTAAAGAAAGAAAGGCTTTTAATAACTTATAAAGATTCCTTATTAACTAATACTTCTTTTATTATTATAACCTTAAAAAGCTATTATTTTTTAAAGTTAATACTTATAAGGAAGGCTTTAGCCTTTTTATATTCTAAATCTATAGAGAATAGAATAGTAAGAATATCCTAGGATAATATATTATATTAATAAGGCTAAAGCTAATCCTTTTTATATTAAGACTAATATTAAAAGTAGAATAAAAATATAGCTTAACTAAAGTAAAAGTAGCTATAATAGTATAAGCAGTTAGAAAACTCTAAAAGATAATTTAATTAAATTATAGTATAACGTATATAATAAGCGAGCTGACCGCATAAGCGAGCCAATCACTATACTATACAGCTAAAAATAGCAATATCAGATTTTCTAAAATAGGCTATATAATTATTAAAAATATAAAACTTTTTTTTTAAAATATTTTATTAAAAAGTCATAAGATAGTAATTTATAAAGATTTTTAATTAATTTATTAAGCTTTTTATCTATAAAAATCAGAAAAAATATAGTATAAATAAGCTTTTTCTTTATAATTCTATAACTAAAAATAAATAAAATTCAGGAAAATTTAATTTTATAATTTCGTATTTAATTAACCTTATTATAAAATTGCAGTTATTTTAGGCTTAGTTTAGAATTTTTTTTAATTTTCTTAGAATTGCGATTTAAGGTGTAAATCTGAATAATCGGCTCGCTTGTGCAGTTAGCTCGCTTATTATATACGTTAGGTAATATTATTACTAACTATATAGTAATTAAAGGCATTATAATATATACTTTTTTAAATATAATAGACTTTAATAAAGTAAACTTTAAGCTAGTAAAAATCACTAACTACCTCTCTACTTTTAACTTTTAGATCTTTTATATCCTAAGTGCGCTAAATATAATGCTTAATGTATTATTATATTTACTAATATAAAAGTTATACTATTATAATACTACTAAGAGTAAATTTAATAAGCTTAATACTAAAGCCTATTTAATAAAGGCTAAAGCTATTAATATTAAAATATTATAAAAAATAAAGAAAAGCATTTTCTAAAGGTATACTAAAGATATTTATTTTATATAAATCTATAACTATCTTTATAAATTATATTTATAATAAGAAAAGTATAAAAGAATGCTAAATATCCTAATTAAACCTTTTATCTTTAGGTAAAGTGATTTCCTTTACTATATTAATATATTTAATATATAATATCTTTATATTTTATAACTAGTAGTTAGTACTATTTTTAAAGCTATTTATAATAACTATAAATATATAGGATTTTATTATATAATAGCTAATCTTAACTACTTATATTTTTACTATATAGTAAAGACTATATATAAATATATTATATTCTACTTAACTTATAAAAAGAACTTAACTAATTAAAAGCTAGTTTTAGAAGAGCTATAGTCAGTATAGGCTGAATTATATTCTTTTTATATAATCTTTTTAGACTTTATTATTAATCTACTAAAAGTAATTTCTAAAGGAATAATATAAATAGTCTTAGGTTTTAATAAATTAGACTAACTTTGCTTAGTTAATTATATCTTTAGTAAAAAGATATTACTATTAGTAGGATATTTATCTTATTTAATAGAAGACTGGGCAGTAGTGCTAGTAAGAATGCTACTTTATAGTAATTAGGGAATCTTAGTATGTATTCTTAATAATAGGGACCCTAAGTTTATATCTAGTATATAGAAGTCTATTCTTACCTTTCTTAAGGTTAAATATCTTATTTTTATAGTATATTACTTATAGACTAATAGAATTATAAAAAGAAGGAATTAGATAGTGGAAACTAATGTGTGATTTTATATAGTAGAAAACCTGAATATACTATAGCTAGTAATACTCCTAATAATATAATTTAATCTTAATAATAGCCTATCTTAAGGTATTAGGCAGTCTTTAAATAAATTAGTATATAAATCTAAATTAAAGATAATAGTTAATTTCGCCCTTTTAATATGTGCTTCTAGTATTTAAATAGATAAAGAGGCTGCTAATATATTTTAAAAAATCTATTACTATAAAGCCCAGCTCCTTATTAATACTATAGTAATAATAGTGAAGATTAAGTATAACTAGCGCTATATATAGGTTAGAATTAATAAAGGGGATATAGTTTACTTATAGCTTTATAAAGGATATTACTTATTAAAAAAGCTAAAGAAGAAATAGTCTTTAGTTAGAGTTAGACCTTATTATATAATATATAAAATCTATAAATGGGCATTTAAACTTAACTTCTTACTTTATTAATACATTTATCTAATTATATTAATCTCCTAATTATAGAAATTAGAATAAGGAGAGGACCTATTTAAGAGGCTATAACTACTGCCTTTATTAATAGCTATTAATAGATCTAAAGTTATAGACTATTAAGAAATCAAAAGAATTATCTAATAATACTATAAATAGTATAAAGGATAACTAAAGTAATAATTTCTCTTATAATAAAAAGAGTATTTAGTAAAAGATAATAGTTAGCTAAATATAGCTAATATATTAGAAAATACTTTTAAGTTAGTCTAGGAATATTTTAAGAAGAATCCTATTAATTAAGTAAGCCTTTTTAAGAAGAAGAAGATTCTGCTCTCTAAAGAGCTAAAGTTAACTTTTAAAGAGTTAAAAATGCCTTAACTCTAAAAACTATAATAGTATACTAATGCTTGTTAAATAGGAAAATAAGTAGAAATATTAATAGATATTAAAGCTATACTTTCTAAGGCTAAATATTATATAGGAATTAGTAGAATTAATAATTAAATTATAATTATTAGAGAATTAGTAATATATACTCTATTTATTAAATATAGTAAATTTAATAAGCTAAGAAATATTAATAGTAGTTATATAAATAATAAATAATAAAAATAATATTAATAATTACTATATAAATAATAAATAATAAAAATAATATTAATAACTACTATATAAATATTAAAAGCTAAAAATAATATTAATAACTATTATATAAATATTAAAAGCTAAAAATAGTATTAATAGCTATTATATAGATATTAAATGCTAAAATGCTAATTACTAGCTAGTACTAACTAGTAACTGATGTTTTTACTAAACTATTAATAGCTAGTAGAAATATCCTTAAGTAATTATTACTAGCTAGTAAGTAGCTAAAGTTAATAGCTACTGCTATTAATAAAAGAAATCTAACTCTAAAGCTATTATAAAAGTTAACTTAAGCCTTTTAATATTATATAACCTTAGCCTAAAGACTAAAAGCTACTAAAATTAACTAACTATTAGTAATTATATTATTATACTATTAATTGTATCCTTCTTTTTCTTTATTAAATTTAAAATCTTTTAGTTATAAAATAAGTATTATTATTTTTAACTTTATATTAATAAAAATACTATTATACCATTAATTCTACTTTTTACTTTCTTTACTAAATTTAAATCCCTTAGTTATAAATTGCATACTATTATTTTTAATTTAATACTTGTAAAAGCATTATTTATATTATTAAAAGTACTTATTTCTTTTCTTTTTTTTCTTTATTCTTTAAAATATATAGTTATTAACCCTATATTATTATTACTTATTAAAATATTATTAAAATTAATACTATTAAGATCCTCTTAAGATACTTAATTAATATAAGTAATAATAGTAATAAAAATACTAGTAGATACTTTCTTATAATTATTAAAAATAATAATCTAAATAATATTATTATAAAAACTCACTAGCCTACTAATAGTCTATAAGGAGAGTATAATAAAACTGCTTAAAGCTATTAAAAGAGCGTTAATTCCCTTATTAAAACTAGTATATCCTTCTTCTTTAATACTAAGACTAGTAGGACTATCTTCTCTAATTCTAATACTATTAGATTTAGATATATTATTAGTAAAACTAGCACTCCTATTTATAGAAAAGGCAGCAGCCCTTAGATTAACTATACTAGCTCCTCTAAAGGTAGTAAGCCCTGAACCTCTATCTTAAGCGCTAAGAAAACAGCTAAATTCCATAAACTCTTTAATAAGAAGGAGAAAGCTATTATATCTAGTATCTATAGAATTAAAACTAATAGTCAGTCTAATAAATATAATAGCTAACCTTTAAATACTAGTTAATGCTTTTAAGTAATTTAAAATACTTAGGCAATTAGTAAAGATAATATAAATACTACTAAAGCTATAGATATTAAGGAAGATAAAGAAATTAATAATAATAAGGACTTTATTAAAAATAGTAATATTATAGATAAAGAAGATATTAAAGAAGATAGATATAATAATAGTAAGAATAAATCCGCTTTAAATAATAATAAGGATATAGACTAAGAAAGTCCTAAAGATATAGACTAGCCTTCTAAAGTTAAATTTAATAATAAATAAGGTAAAGCTAATAAAGAGTAAGATAAAACTAACTTTATTAAGTATAAAATCCCTAAGAGATATAATAACTTAAATATCCTTAACCTTATTAGAAGAATTAGTAATATATCTTATTAAAAATAAAAAGAATAGTTTTATAATATTTATTTAAATATTATTAATAAAAAGATAGTTAGAAGTAATTATATTTTTAATAATCTTTATACTTCTAGTAAGAGTACTAATTATATTAAATACTAGGACTTAAAAATGGCCATTTTCTTCCTTTAGGTTAAATTCAGCTTAATAAGGTATAAATTTAATAAATCTAATAATCTTATCTTCCTAAAGTTAGAAAAAGGAAAGTTATATTTAATAACTTAGGAAATGCTATATAAGGAGTTTTAAGAATTTATTAAAAAAATAAAAGATATTAACTAAAAGAAGTTAAAATTAATAATTATAGGAATAGGTCTAACCTAATAAGTGAAGAATACGCTTAAGGACTGCTAGTAAGCCTATCTAGATAGTGAATATTTTAGAATATAAAGGAAGACTATTTACTAGCTAAAAAAGCTATTTATATAAGTAGAAATACTAGCCTGCTGGTTTTTATACTTATATAGTTAGATAAATAGGACTATTAGTAAAGTACTAGTAATACTTTAGAAGTTATATTTATTAGATATCCTAAGGCCTAGAAGTTAAGTTATAAGCTAGATAGTTATAGGCAGCACTTATAATACTGCTTTCACTATAATTACTGCTAATACTATAAGCATTATAAAGCAGATATAAGAATAGTTAGAAAAGGCCCTAAAATAAATCAATACCCTAGAGAAGTCTATTACTTAAATTAAAAATATTTAGAATACTAAGTCAGATAGTGTAAAGGCTACAGCAGTGGAAGGAGTGGAAGGAGTGGAAGGTTATTGGTAGAACTCGGCGATTGTGGGTCAAGGAATTGACCAATCAGGAAAGGGATTGAAGATTCAGAAAGAGCAGGAAAAGACGATTAGAAAGGTAGTCAGTTTGAAGTGATTGGTTGAGAAATGCATGTATTGATGATAATAATCCATCTGGACTGGCTAGAGAAAAGCCCCAGCTTTATAGAGAGATTGCTGTCCAGTCACATGTCCAATCTAACAGGGGATTTGGACAATTTGTCATAGTAAAA